>CM046854.1:35573439-35598174 GCA_025617745.1 Heliocidaris erythrogramma
TGGAGGTCTCGGTTCTGTTTCATAAAACTTGTTATCAGTAACAACTGCCACATTTCTATGACAAAAATGTTTCTCAGTCAATCAGATGCAAGGATTTCAGTAGCAATCGTAACTTGTTATTGATAACAAGTTTTATGGAACGGGGCCCTGGATGAAAAAAGTATCTGTACCAGACACAACAAAATCCCTACTTCTGCGTGAGATTCGTCCGTGCCGCCAACTATGACATTGATTAATTTCTCATAGACACATAATTACCCTAATGTAGTCTTAACTGTTTTTTTCTTCCAACTCAAACGTTAATGCTTTTTAATTAGCTTGCAATAATCGAAAAATGTTCTGCACCTAATTTCGTTGTCAATTATTTCATTCTATTGGTAATCGCCCAATAGTTATTGTTATTTACTTTGACAAATGAAAATGAAATGAAATAAAATCTGAATCTGAAATCTGAAATCTAGACTACCCTGGAATTCAGTTGGAACAATGAACCCAATATTATCCTTTCATAAAGACGACAGACTGTTTAAATTGAAATGATTTCCATGATTTATCATTTTTGAAGTCATATACGAAGTCGAATCTTTGAAAGAAACTATTAAAACAAAAAAATACGAGAATTGTGCAGGGAAATATCTTGAAATATTTGGAAAAGCATTCAGGAATGTCTCAGGCAATAAGATTATTTTATTCCGAGTGCATCAAAATAAAAACTCACTCGGGGAATAAAGTTAATCTTAAAAGCTATTTTTGTGAGAAATATATAAAGGCAGAGAGAGAGAGAGAGAGAGGGGGGGAGTTATAAATGCAAGATGTCCTTTTTCCGGCATCTCTATCGCAATCTTGATGAGCAAACTAATAATAATCTCCTCAACCAGAAAATGACAACCGGATGGTTTCCAAAATTTCATAAAGTGAAATTAAATTCATTCAAGACTTCCATTCATTGTTATAGAATGATTCAGGTCGAAATGTCATAATACAGTATGCATCAGAGATAGGAACTGCGAATGCCTTATGTAAATATAAATACAAAATATATGCAGTGAAAATATTACTCATAATACAGGTTTATATAAAAGTATTGTTTTCTGTAATTTTTTTAAAAATAAATAATATGAAGCTAATTGATTACAAAGTCATTAAGACTCAACTACCCTACAGGATAGGCACTTTATCATGTTTATAACCAATCTAGACGTTCATGACACACACCCACAGCCACGCACTCGCACTCACATCCACACACACACACACACACACACACACACACACAAATAAAATTAAAAATGTAATGGGGCACGAGGTGATGGAAATGTTATAGCAGTCATCCAGGACTAGTATATTATTGTCAGTTTGAATATTGAAAAAATTTTATATCTGTGAATGGACTAATGACGATGATTGGGATATTAATAATAAGAAGAAGAAGAAGAAGAAGAAGAAGAAGAAGAAGAAGGAGAATAAGAAGAAGAAGGAAAATAAAAAGAAGAAGAAGAAGAAGAAAGAAGCAAAACTGAATAATAATAAAGGTCATAATAATAATAGTTATAATAAAATACCAATAATACTACTAATGTAATAACAATGATAATAGCAATGATAATGATGATACTAGTACTTCTACTACTATGACGACGACGAACACTATTATTACTACTCCTACTACTATTACGACCACTACTACTAATAAAAATGAAAATCAAAACTTAAAAAAAAATATAAAATCAGTTTTAGAGGAGGCATGAATTTTGTTTTTAATTATATTGAATTTTGATACGATGTGACAAAATTCTAGAGCCATGTGAACAAGCATTTTATAGCAAAACCAGTATCCACAGATAATAACGATAATAGATTATACATAATGATACTTAAAATATAACTTTATAAGTGAAATATAGTACAAAACGCTTCGTTATAAAAATGTAGCGTTTTTGCCAAACCACCTTGTAAAATTGTAAAATGGTATCAAGGTTAACTAATAATAGGGAAAAGGCTCAAAGATCAAAGATCAGCATATATAGAGTGACTTTAGAGTATTTTCATATTTTACCCTCAACTTAAATTAAAAGAAGTCCTTGGAATTTCAACACATTGGCCATCGATGTGTATGAATGGAGACCTTGGTGCGCACGATCTCTACTTTTAGTGTGGTTTCAATATACAAATGATGCACAGGTCTGAGTGTGTCGGTAGGAATTGTGTGCATAAGGTAACTATGGAAACTAGTCTAAACCCACTCAAAATTTGAATTAATTTGCTCCGTCCCATACGTCCAGTATCGAGAAAATAGATTTCTATTAATCGGATATCGATTTTCAACAAAAATATATAAGGAAATCTTCAGTTTAAAAATAAATTGACATATCTATTCTATATTTTTAATCTCAAATGGGTTTTTAATTTTGAAAAAGGCAATTGAGCATTTGGATTAAGAAAATCTTATGCTACACATAAACAAAATGGCAGCCCCCATGTGCTGCTAGCAGACGATACATATTGCTAGCAGATGGTAAATTTTGCTCAGAAAATCTTGATTCGTATCGATTTCGTATATTTTGACGCGAAGCCATATAGTCTAACAAGTAGGAATAAATAACACCTTTAAACACTATCATCTTTATTTTTGAGCGTAATTGAGCGTCCTTTAAATAAATCGTTTAGACTTTTTCCATGAGAAATTGCTGGTTCTAGGACACATTATTCTTATTGCCTACCCCAGTCGAATACCAACAATAACTCGGCTTGTTTTAGGGTCGACAATTTCAACGAGCATGATACAATATATCATTCAAATTACAAATATTGAGGGAAATGAAACAAACATTTTTTTTTTCTTTCTTTCTATATTGTAATGAAAACTTTAATCCTCTGAAGCGATTAATTCTAGCGCTTTCACGCGTCACTTGTCTATTATTTAACTGTTCGTGGTTATACCTTGAATAAGTAAAATATGGCCATATTAAAAGAGTTGGGTAATTTCTTTTACCTATGTTGGGTAAAAAGTGGAACATGCATGTTTTTTGTATAAATTGGTACCCAACGTTGGATAAATTTTACTCAATTTTAGGTACTCTTTACCCAATATTTTGTTACATTTTACCCAACAAATGCATGTTCCCTTTTCCCACCCATCCTAGTTATAAGTTTACCCAGCTCTTGTTAGAGTGTAGTTGTATACGATCCCACAAATGTTTATTATTGTTCCAACAATCACCAAATGTGAATATTGTGAAACTGCTGTAATTATATTTACTTTCATCATATCCCTAAAATGTTAAATTCATTTATAGAAAGGTTGCTATTTAGCAGGCTCCATGTTTCCGTTGCCTGACTTCGACTGAAAAAAAAAAATCATAATCACTTGTAATTGTGCTTAAACTCTTATAAATTACTAAATGATTCAATCCATTATTAGATAAACTTTTTAACACAGGTGTCTGCTTTAGGATATTGAATTTCGTGACTTTGGTTTCTAAACGTAATATTTCATATACCTCGATAAATGCTTTTATACAATAGACTACTGCAGAAAATTAAACAGCATTTGTGTGTATTTGTATCAAAATACAATTAAATAGAAGGCGAAATATATTACGTAATTACGAAGTAATGATATTACTATAGGTGGTATGAAAAAAAGATCAACCCGGTTATGAATTAAAATCACAGTTGAATTGATGCCCACATAATGTATTTTGTGCCTTTTTATAACTTTTCGATACGTATTGTGTCCTCTTTTTTCACCTATAAATTGGGAACAAAACATGTTGCAATAGATGACGTGTAAAACATTCTACCCGTTATATTAGGAAGAAATTTTTTCTTGGATAGTAATAAAAACGAGAAGGGAAAAAAGATATTTTTAGTAACCTTGAGCCTCAAGGAGGAATCAGTGAAATAAAAGTGGTATACATTTTGCAATGATAGATCTAATTGGATACAATATGCAAGCCATCCACCCATCTCAATTTTTGCTTGCTGTCGTCTATTGCCATCGGTTACTCCCCGAGTGCGTCAACCTCTCGATATTATGAGAAATACAGACTTTCTTTATCATCAAAATACTTCGTCTTCCCTATACATACCGTTAAGAGATTAGATCTTTATCTGAAACTTGATACGTTTGGGTTTTTTAATTTTCCGTCTTTGCAGAAGTTTCCAAAATGGTAATACAAGATGGCCGTAATATTATTATTCCGCACATCAAAGTAAATACATGTAGAATTATAAAGAAGAATAAAATACGACACAGGAAGGTTAAAGATGATATAACGCATCCCTAATTGTTTACTGAGAGGCGAGTTGCCAGGAATGGGGCAGGCAAACTGAATCACCGAAACCCTATTATTAATCCATCGTTCCGTTATAATCAATACGTTTCGATTCATGACCTTAAAATGATGTCCTCTTATTTTCCTACACGAAAAAATGTACTTCAGTAAACATCCGGTATATTTTATATAGGGAAGTTTTAGCAAAAAGAACCCCTTTTTGACTATCACCATCCGGGGGAGGTTCAAAATACGATCCTTTTCTCATTGGAGCAGTCATGCCCAGGGGATGCTACCGCAAATACCCTATACGAAATACCCTCGAGGGTAACTTCATCATTTCCAAATTCCTGTAATTCCTCTTCTCAGTATTGCATAACGCACGGGGCTATCGCACGCCCCACACTGCCCATCCCTGTACCTTAGTTTGCATCTATTGTTCACAAAGGATTACGATGGGATTGGAGGGGATAAGCGTAGGCATATCACAGAGATTAAGATCAAATCACTTGATAGAGCTAATGAAGGATGCATTACTAACATAAGCAAAGAAACTTTTAATCCGAATCACCTGCGATCCATGGATGAAACTTGATGATAATCTCCGAAAGCTGTTTAAAAAACATCCTGATGAACCTTTTAGAATATCGATGCCATATTTGTTTTCAAAACTTTATCCATTCGATGAGGTCGGTATCGATCATGGACGTGAGATCTCACTGATCGATTTCGCGAGAGCGTAAAGCAACAACACAACAACAACAAAATATGAAATAGAACTGGTGAACCCCGAAAACTTTTATGCCAATATTTGTTACTCAATACTATTGTGGCTCATTTTAAATCCTCATCCGTTTGTGATTGCGTCAAAGGTTTTCACAATAGTCTCATACACGTGATGATTCTTTTCAGGATATAATAAGCGATATCCAATTTTACTAACTGATACGCAGTTATCATGTACATGTACATATTTGACCACAAGAGAGTATGTGATATCTTGCGGTAATGCGCCCTATGTTTCCCCAATCATTTATATTTTAGTACTAAACTATGATATCATGACTTTAAATATTTGATAACCTAACCACCAACTCCACTGTATATACATGTATGAAACCAATACTCGTCTCATTTACAATTTTTCGTTTCACAAAAACTATCCGGCATGATTTCCTTGCAAACATCTTTGTATCCTTCGATTTAGTGTTTATTCTAATGACTTCCATAGCGTAACTCATAAAAGAGAAGGTGGGAGGGAGAAAGAAAGGGGGGGGGGGGGGGGGGTGATGGACAAGAACAAAGACAACAATATGCACAATGAAGAATTTCGACTTCATATATCTCTCTTTGTGGCTCTCAAATATAAATTTGTAAACTTGATATGCTTTCAATCATTTCTATTTAATTGTTGCTTGAAGCATGCAGCTTCTAAGAAACTAAAAATTGTTAAAATTTCGCGGTACTGTTAAATTTAAGATAAAATTGAGTTCTGGTCAGGCGATTACATTGTGAAAGAAACTGTCTAAAAGCTGTTCGGAAATGTTAATCATGTCCACATAAGGAGCGGGGTATATACTGTGAGGTTTCGGAGTGATCAAAATACTGAGAAGAAATTTCTCCAATCCTGCTAAGAAGCACGTGCACTGCATATAGAGATGGGTACATGGGAGTACACATATATATGTCATGAATATTCGGCCTGAACATTTCAGCTATTTGTCCTCATATTTCGAATATTAGGGCATTTGAAGAGAAATCCTTTTCAGGTGACATTTCTACTACATTGGAGAGAGGGATATAAAGGGGAGAAGGGACCAGGGGAGAAATAGAAGGGAAAATGACAGAGAGAGATGGAGAGAGAGAAAGAGAGTGAACCGAGAGAGAGAGAGAGAGATGAAGAGAGGGAGGGTGGGAGAGAGAGAGGGAGAGAGAGAGAGAGAGATAAAGACAGATACAGGCAAACAAACAATACCACAATGCGTATTAAGACAGATTATGGCAAGCAGAATGTACAGACGAAAACAAAGTGATACAGTAATACAGGTGAGGAGATAAGATACACACTGCGCATGCTGAGGAAGGTATACATTTCTACTTGAGAAAGACATTTCCGTGACCACATTCATTAATCAACGCGCTCACTCCTGCCACAGGTGTATCTGACTAGCTAACGAGGTATCGACTGATCTCTGATCTCATTACGGCTACGCAGAGCAGTTAGACCTCACCTCAATGACGTTTCTTCTCATTAAACTGTAATTGTTTGTCCGTCAACCCTCAAGATACATGCTCAAGAGAGATAGAATGTTGCAATCCACGACATCTTGCATGGATTTGGCGATGACGCAGGTAAAGGGATGGTAACCATATCCTATTACACTCACGTTTTTTTTTTTTTTTTTTTTTTTTTGGCGATGATTAGGGCAGCTGCGTTGTTACCAGGAATGTAGAATACATACAAAATTTCTAACCTCATATCTTACAGAACAATGCTAGAGACAAAGAGTATACACAGATACTGCTTTTGAAAGTGTGATATCAATCGCTCGTAAGTGTTTATATAAAAATGAACTGAAAACTGGGACATGCCGAGTGTTTAAATGCTGCTAACTTTCTTTTTGATGGATAACCATTTTCCTGTTCTTAACAATCTATACTGATACCCTAATTGATAAAACTAAATTGGTTTGATCGGTATCTGGACCACTTAAGAATTATTTCTATACGCACATTTTATGTAAAAAGGAAAACAGATGGCGCAGGCAACCGCTTTCGTAATATATTTTAGTTTATTGACTAATCTTTGGGAAATTATATTAAGAGAGTCTGATGGACAAGTTCTTCAAGAAAAAAGATGAGCGCTGCTATGGTGACATTGTAACCTCTCGAAATTGAGCTTAGATATTTTGCGAGGCTGGATTCACGAAAGTAGTTGGAACATAAACCATGGTTCAAATTACCAATTTACTATGGGCAGCCCAAGAGACCAATAGATCAGATATAACAAAAGCAGTCAACCTACGGGCAAGACAAAGAACAAAATGCGTTCTTGCTCACCTTTATTTTCTTAAGTATGAAGACCAAATCTTGTTGTTTCCATACAAAGGTGTGTGTGTGTGTATGAATATATATATTCGCACACACACACATACACACACAGGTTTACATGGCTTTACTTCCAAGGACAACTATTGTTCCTCTATTGTTACTCGTCCTCGGACATTCGACGGAATAAGGCATAAATTCATTGTTCGACGTTCGAGGACTATTGTCCGGCTTCCGAGGACCATTGTTGTCATGATTTTTTTTTGTTCTCTGTCCGAAAATGTCCTCGGACATAATGCTAAACAAACGCACCTCACACACACACACACACACACACACACATAATATATATATATAGTAATGGCGCCGTTTTGGTCGATGTTTCGTCACCGCTGCGAATATCGCAAATTTAGGCCCTCGGCTTCCCTGCCAAACCAATCATTTCATTCGTTATTTTATGTGTCGTGCTGCATGATTGTCATCATCAATTTGATAGATGTTTTCTATATGTTGGGGCTGAGAAATACTGAAAGAAAACCTATCATGGAAGATTACATCTATAAGTTACAAATCTGTTTCATACATTTAGTGTATATGTATTATATGTGGTACAAATCATGCAAACCTGTCATCCGCCTTAATAAGCGATGGACCTGCTACAATTACAACTTTCTCACTATTATTTTTTTCTTAATACTCTGTCAAAAGATTTCTTTTTCTTTTCCAAACCATGTCAGGGGCCTGTAACATAAAAAGATACAATCAATCTTACGATCAATTGTAACTCTTCAGTACGTGGTTTGCCATAGACTTACGATTGATACCAGATTTATCTCTTTATTTACAGGCCCCAAGACGGATAATGTTATGTATTGTATTCTACTTTTCTTGAATAAATAAATGATCTTCATCAGGACTCTAGAAAACGCAAAATGATGGCTATAGGATACGTATGCACAAAGTAAGATTGCCCTTTTGGAAATTCGCCTTCATCTCGAGCTAGCTCGCTCGGCACCCGGCGCCGCGGCCCGTGCAAGCTACATCAATCATGGAAAGCAAGCCCCGCATATACCGTTGTGATTGGTCGATAATCCTCGGTAGGCGTGTTTTAGCATACGAATGTCAACTCGTGAATAATTCATATCGGACGATGGAAACCCAGGTTCCAAAAGGCCTCGCGACTAAAGTCGCTCGATCGCGCGTTCACCAGGGCCGTGTTGATTCTCTTCGTCGCCGATTAGTCTCATCTCAGGCACAGCATGACGAGGAAAATAACCAAGTCACGAGGCCTTGTCAAAAGGCTAGACAAAATACGGCATAATATTGCGCGGCAAGTTTAGTACTATGGTTCCGTGCAATATGCTCTCAGATTGCACACGTAAATCAAGCGGACAAAAATATGCGTTTTTAATGCGCCGCTAAAATGCCTCATATAGGTAATAATTATATAATATTTTATCATGCAATACATTCATTCAATTAGTGCAAATGCAAGCTTGTATATATTAAAACAAGTGAAGCTAACATGCGCACTTTTTATATAGTTCCCCGAAGAAGCCCATGTCACCTTAAAAAGCAACACCAGCTAGTTAATACGACAACCTTGTCCAAATGCTAATTATTTACTTTCACTATCTGTATAGTTTGCAAATGTTCATGGAAATCGATCTATATTTATTAATATTAATATAATTATACCAGATGAGAAAGCTGAGAGTGGAGAAGACTCGACGTTTCGGACAGGTTGACTGTCCGTCATCAGGAGAGAGTTCTTAGTGTTTAGCTGAGTAGGGTTACTTTATATTTTCTATACAACTTTGTTATCTCATTGAGAATCCCCTATGCATTATAATTTTGGGCCCGCTTTCGGTCGTGCTTGCAAACATTTTCCATGAAAAAAGAAGCTCTGATTGATGGTGCTCGATGCCTTCACGGGGTCTCCAAGCACTTTGCAGATATGGCCCATTTTATTATATACAACTGTTTACAGATACAACGCTGGAATGAGAGAACAAGTTCATGATGTCTGTGCGAGGTCAGGACAAGCGTGCACTAGGGTTTACAGTCTTGGGATCCAAGGGATCCTTTTTAATAAACAAAGGGGTGTGAACGTTGGCACCTTTTCAGTGGACAGCTCCTGAATACAAATTTCTCCTTTATTTTGCTCGATTTTGGCGGCAATGCCCTTTCTTTCCTCGTAATTATACCTGGTCATCTGCCTAAACAAGAGGTTGTCATGACTATATAGCAAACTGTGTTTGAACACATGCTATTCTCTTTCATTTTGCTCCAATGTGATAGCCTTTTCATTCTTCCGTCGTAATTATCTCTTTTCAGCTTTCCAAACAGGTTAAACAAGAAATCATCAGATCTGGAAATGGTGTTAACTTTGAACAGGTAACATTCTCCCTTATTTTGTAAGATGTTCGTCGCTATTCCTTTCTTTGTCGTAACTGTTAATAAGTAATTATTTCAACAACCATATTATTCTTTATATTTGCTCAATTCTGGTAGCGATTCCATTCTTTGTGTCTTAATCATCTCTGATCAACTGTTTAAGCAAGGAAATACTAGGTCTGGAAACTTCTTCGTTTGAACAATTAGAACTCACTGATACGATGTATTTAAACACACAAAACAAATATTGTTTTAATATTTTGCTCTGTTTGGCAAAGCAATTTCCTTTCATTAAAATTCGATGACGAAATAGTGACGAAGTGAACAATAATGTTGCTGATGATGATTATGAATGAAAAACATACCATGTATACAGTATCTCTTTTTTTTAACCAATTCGTTTACGGCTTACCTATACATACTGGCCCTTATTCCCTGAACTCTGGTTTAACTTAAACCTCACTCTAAGTTAAACCAGAGTTTAAGTAAAACTGACCTAAACCACAATTAAGTCCAGTCTAAATTTCTGTACAAAGTTAAACCACACTAGGCTGAAGTTTCAGTTAAACCGGAGTTCAGAAAGTGATTTTCTTAAAAAAAAAAGAGGTAAGTTTAGACTGGGTTTAAACCACACAACCACGCAACGGGATGGTTTTGTACTTTGACAGCGTTTACAAGAAACAGACATATAAGACAACGAAAATAGCACCTTACCACCCAAAAAAAAATCAAAATGTTTGTCGATTTCATCAAAAATACGGTTATAAGCTCATCATCTGATTCAACAATTTTTAAAATCTTTTTTTTTTTTTTTTTTCTTTTTAGGTTTCAGATCTGTATAACTCTAAACGAAAATTTCAGACAATTATATTTCTTCCAAATCGTAAAATGACTCTACGTGCTCTTTCCCCTCTTTATCCCCCTCTCTCTTTCTTCCGGTGCATCTTTTAAAGTTGCCTCTTCCCACTAAAGTAGATTCACGTCTATTAGGGTAACTGACGACAATTTTATGCAGACTGACTGAAGCCTGGGATCAAGGCTTGAAGTTCTATTTATGTTAACTGGTAAACTCTGTAATACTGTATGGATAACTCACTTTCCAGCAAACTTACAAACTGAACTTATATATATATATATATATATATAAATGTGAAAGAAATTGCGAGAATAACGTTGCGTAGCTCAATCAAAGTTCCCCAGAGCTGTCCTCCCTTTTTGAAATTTTTTTGCAAAGGCTGAAAAAATGTCTCCGCCGAGAATCGAAACGGGTCGTTGGCTTAGAACGCCAATGCCTTAACCACTAGACCACGGAGACGGGTTAGTGGTTTCGGCGACACCAGATTCAGTTGACCGACAGATTGACAAATCCTCAGCCTTATTAATTAATTCCCCTTGTCGGGGGCAGATGAGTTTTTGAACAAGACAAACCGCTAGTGCCTCAGCTCGATCCAAGCGAATGCTTTGAATACATGTATACATTGGAATAAATCATTCTTAATAACATTATTGTAAGGAAATAACATATACAACAGCTTTGGCAAATCTCGTGGAAATAAATACAAATGTGAAAGAAATTGCGAGAATAACGTTGCGTAGCTCAATCAAAGTTCCCCAGAGCTGTCCTCCCTTTTTGAAATTTTTTTGCAAAGGCTGAAAAAATGTCTCCGCCGGGAATCGAACCCGGGTCGTTGGCTTAGAACGCCAATGCCTTAACCACTAGACCACGGAGACGGGTTAGTGGTTTCGGCGACACCAGATTCAATTGACCGACAGATTGACAAATCCTCAGCCTTTTTAATTAATATATATATACCCCTAATGGGTACATTAGGAGGACAGTTTTTGTCTCATTTCTATAGACAACTGTCGACCTAATGACACCAACTGTCTACCTAATGTAGGGGTCGCTATTATGACGGAATAAACCGCATTGTTAGGTGTCGACCTAATGTACCCTTTAGTAAAATATACATAAACATACAGTGCGTCCCAGAAAAAAAAGAAACCGATATATATATATACATATATATATACACTGTTGGTCATAATGGTAGCATAATTTTTTTTTTCTACCTTTCGTACACTATTGACAACAATACGAGTAATTTTTTTTTGCAAAATAAAGCTTATATCTTCACCGATTTTATTGATAAATCTGTTCTCAACATATGAAATAAAATATAAGACAAAAATTAATCCATACAAATTTTATACACTGGTTTAAACCACTTTTGACAAACACAATCATCCAGACCTTGGATTCCTTGAAAAAATGTCTCGTTTTTGGTAAATGTTTAACCATGATAAGTTTATCGTGAAAAATAAAATCTTGGGATCTTTTGATGATTGAAGGGAAGTGTTCCTCTTTTTAATCTTGTTGGGTCACTTAGTACCTGGTATGGCCACCTCTGGCACGCACCAGTGCCTCCACACGCCGTGGCATACTGTCCACAAGGTTGTTGATGGTGTTCAAGGGCAGTGCATCCCACTCTTCGGTCAGTGCCTGGGCTAACTCCTGCACATTTTGAGGATGATTGTTTCTCTCATTGATGGCATGGCCCAATGCATCCCAGGCGTGCTCAATGGAGGTTCATGTCGGGGGAACAGGCAGGCCAAGGCATCTGCACGTCCTCTGCGTCAAGGAATTCCATCACCATACGTGCCCTATGTGATCGAGCGCTGTCGTCTTGGAGCTGAAAGTTATTGCCATATACTCTTCTCGCGTATGGAAGACAATGGCGTTCCAGGATATCGCAGTACACGACGGCGTTGACGTTTCCTTCAGGTGCAGCCAGTGGCGTTTTTCCGCCATAATGTATTCCGACCCATACCATCACTGAGCCTCCACCTGCTTGATTGGTTTCCTGGACACAATCATTACGGAGGTTCTCGCCCCACAAGCGTCGAACCCTCTGCCTCCCATCGGTGCGGTCAAGGATGTACCGGCTTTCATCAGTGAAGATTACATGGCGCCAGTGACCAAACTGCCGTCTCCTGTGCCTCCTAGCCCACTGGAGTCGAGCAACCCAGTGGCGAACAGTGAGACGTGGAACCTTGGTCATTCGCCGAGCTCTGTAGCCATGTTGGACAGGTCTCATGTTTACGGCTTCCCGTGAAACGTTCACTCCGAAGTGCCTCCTCCACAAGTGGCAAAGACGACTCGCTGGCATTCTCCGGTTCCTACGGCACATGTTCAGCAGTTGACGGTCATCCCGTGTGGATGTTCTTCGTGGTCGACCTGTAGATCTCTCTGGACTCAAAGTACCCGCCTCTCGATGTCTTCTGAGGATGTGGCACACACAACTCTGCGATAGTCCAAGAATATCTGTAATCTGGGCCTGTGTCCGTCCATTCCGTCGGAGTGCAAGGACCCTCTGACGAATTGCAAGTGCCGTTGGGCGAGGCATAGTGTAAGGAATCAATGTACCAAATTTGGTAGGAATTGATCAAGCTAACTCTGAAAACGGGCTGTTAACACACGTAGGCTTTCTGCACGAAATGGACAGCAAAACAACAGCAGAAAGGAATCTCTGCCTTTCATAGTACCAAACAATAAGATCACTTGACCGACTTTTACCTCGACAATACAAAATCATTATGTAATTAATGAACCTGGTCAATATTATCTATTTAGGCTTTTAAATATGATTAAATAAACGGATGACTATGAAAATACGAATTATGCTAACATTATGACCAACAGTGTATATATATATATATATATATATATAACGATATTGAGCATGCATTTCATACCGTTCATGATGCTATTATGAAGTTGTAAAGACTTTAGGCCATTACATGCTCGATTTTGTACGCAATATTTTTTTTTACTTCGCGAATTTTAGACACTGAGAATTTCTTTCATTTAAAAATAAAAAATTTAGGCTTTAGTTTTCTCAACTAAAAAGAGAATTTACGTATCCTACCTTAATTTTACCCAATATTTCTAAGAGTGTGTGCGGCGAATGCTTTCTATAAACTTATCATCCCCATTCCTGAAAAAGAAAGAGAGAGAGAGTGTGTGTGTGTGTGTGTGTGAGAGAGAGAGAGAGAGAGAGAGAGGGGGGGGGGTAGAGAGGGGGAACGCACGCATCACATCCACACACACACACACCCCCCCCCCCACACACATACATAAAAAGAGATATAAAGTGGGGCAGAGATAAATAGAAAGATGGGAGAGAAAGAGAGAGAGAGAGCGGGGGGGGGGGGGAGGAGGGGAAAAGAGCAAAAATATGGGGAGTGATATAAAGGGAAAAGAAAATGAAAAGAACTTGAAGGAAAGAGGTGATATAGGTTGGGTCAGAGCAAAAGCATTAACGGAATCATCGATCTGTTTGATGAGCTATACTTGATTCTGGTTGATCACGTGGCCATATAAAAACGGAAGCCATATTTGGGACAATTCTTATTTGTCGTGTGACGTCATGGATCAAGAAGTAGTGAAGATCATTTCAAGGGGGTATGCAAATATATTTTCCAGAGAAGTGTGCTGAATACATAAAGGAAGATGGTTGATGTTCCAGCGTAAATAATCTCTTTTGATAACGAGAAAGAAAAAAAGACCATTTTCACCTGAAAAGTCAAGCATCCCCTTGCCAATTGGGACTCGAGACAGAGTGGCTTCACTTTGTGAAGTCAAGCAAAATCACATTTTTAAACTCAGTTTTACCTGACGTTAACCACCTTGAAATCTATCCCAGTTTTGGGGGATGTAATTGTCGATAGATATTGATATTTTAATACAAAACGCATTCTCTTTTGATTTTAATCGTGCAATGTATATATGAGGTTCAGTATTGGAACACATTTGTCAGTGTATCTCTGCTTGCGGCAGTGTATGAAAAGCTTTCGGAACGATTTACATGTATATATCTGCTTATTGATTCTGAAAGCTATTCCCTCATCGGGATTCGGTAAGAACTGTTAGATGACATGAAACGTTAATACATGTAATAAATTTTCATGCAGCATTGTCTGCCCTTAAGGGGAGGAATAACTGTTGCAATCGGTTGAATCCAACGTAACAACTTATAAGAACCTAAAATATCTGAATCTGTCAGGTGATTAAGTTACATCTCACCACGGCAAAAGGCAGAGGTTAAGGTATTGCTACACGAGTGAACTTTTGAGTAAAGAGTGGAATATTGCGTGATACTATTATAGGACGATATGCAAACACACTATTTTCTTTAGAGACTGACGGTGGTACAGATCTGTGACTTGAAGTATTGATTTGTTATTTGCACACTCTGGCGCAGGACTGCGTCTATACGAATAACGCCCGGCTCACATGAGGAGTCATATGCTGACGTTATGACACCAAGGGAGCGTTTCATCAAGTGTTTTGTCAGTGATTTTTACCGACAAATTTGCTCTCAGCCAATCAGATGCAAGGATTTCAGTAGCTTATAACAGTTGTCAGTAAAAATCACTGACAAAACTCTTGATGAAACGCTCCCCAACAGTGACTTGTCAGGGACCTGCATGTCATGAACGAGTGGCATCGTTTAAAAAGTGATTGCAAGAACGTAATCTAAATGGCGTCTCGTGCGCACGGGACATTGGTAAACCACGCAAGGCCCTGTCCGGGTCAAATTCGCGCAACTGCGATAATGACAAGTTATGTACTACAATTAACTATTACCGCAGAAGATATTAATGTATAGTGGTAGAAATAGTACTCTAATCAGAGCCATGGTGAGTTCAGAATATTCGAACTTTTATATCAGATCACCCACAGGAACTAAAACATCAGTGAACATGAAATGTATACAAAATGTAACATTTAAATCGCATTCATTTTTGTTTGTAATTTAATTGATTGAGTTCATTTAATGTCAAACTTTCTTACTATTTATAAACATTCATTGATGTTTTAATTCCTAAAGATGATCTGAAATAAATGGTCGAAAATTCGAAACTCATCACGACTCTCATCGGAGTACTATTTCTAGCAAATTATGTACTACAATGTAAATGCGTGCATCCAGATGCTCATGATGACGGTCTCATGCGTTCACAAATGCTGTTAATTGTTAAATGTTAATTTTCCGTATTGTATACATATTTTATTTTTATTCAAGAAGTAAATTGTTAATGTCTGACAATATGTTGATATATATATTTTAATTTGTAACACATGTATTACTATATTTTGTATCATGCTATTGAACGCAGAAATAAAATCAATCTAAAAAAACAAACAAAAAAACTTTAACCCCCAAAAGATGTTAATAATTCACAACCGCGTTTCCTTGTATGCTGAAAGAGTTATTTTCTTTTCGCTGCCAAAGACAACATGTTTTCGTGGAAAATGAGCAATGAAGGTCATTGAGACAAACAGCCATATGAGATTACATTTGTCATTTTATATATTTTCCCTGCGGTGTCTCAAGAGTCCTTTGTACACTTGAAAAAGGAAACTGTCGGCGATTTCTTTTTTTTTAATAAATACAGTCACGTTCGTTTTACTTCTCTTTGGCAATAAAAGATATAACATAGATATCGCTTTGGAAGAAAATATTCATTTTAAAATACGTTATATAAAACACACTTCGCTATTCTAAAGATCGCCTATACAGTCAGACACAACTTAGGAAAATCGAGCACAGCTAATACTCTTATTTCTTTGCAAAAAATGCTGCTGCTTCTATATTTCAAATGACAAAAACATTTCAAATAGATATATCCAAAGCATTATTTTAAAGAAATTACACATCAAACTCAGGTTAACCTTGTCAGATTTTCCCAAATCCTTTATACACACTTCCTCGCACTCTACTACATTCATCGTGCGTTATACGCCGTTTTTTGGCCTATTTACATGTGATCGGTTTTCGATGTTGCGTCTGACAGCAGTTATGCAGTTATGACCCGTCCTCATCATTAACTAATCTCTTACCCATTCGTACTTCTTAATGAATTACTATAATTGCAATGTTTTAATAATTCATCTAAATGTTGAAAGAATTAAAAGAACATAACTTAATGAACGTTATTAAAAATAAAATACCTACTCGTTTTCTTTTGCTACAATTTACCATCTGGGTTTATTTTACATTCTCTCACTCTCCTCCCCTTTCTCGCTCTCTCTCTCTCTCTCTCTCTCAACATATCTTTCACCAGCTCGCTCTAATACCCCTTCCTTTCTCTCCCTCCTTCTTACAGAAGAATAGAATCCCGGGGAAGACTTTTTCACCTGTCTTCGTATAAACGAATAATCTACAGCCCAAGGTTACTGAGTCTTCTTCATTTGAAAGAAAAAAGACGAAAGCAATCCGATTTAATATGTTTTTCCTCCTTATCGACAGCTGGAGAAGTAAATAAGATTACCTATAGATTTCATAGTTGAAAGAAAGACATACGAACCCATGGACTGGTAGATCTGTATTTCTCCATTTCATTGATCATCTTCATGAATAATGCCTCTTCTTCATCTCAAGCCAGATTCTTTGAAATTACCACCCTTCTTCAAAACCTTCTTACCAAATAAAATGTACATATATAAGCCTCAATTATATACACCCACACGCACATTTAAATCTGTACGTCCAAACTTGTACAAAGACATAATGCAAGAAAGTAAAAATAAACACATAACCACATACACACAAAAACAAACAACATAACTTTAAATTACGTGACACTTAATAACCTGTATTTGCATAATTATATGATAATAATTTCATATTTCTTACAGGAAGCCATTAAAATGTCAAATGTGTTACCGTCGTTCACAATAAGAAAATTATGTTTTGGAGCATTTACATTTAATTGAAGAGTAAGGCAAATTGCTTATTCATGAACAGCATCATTTACATTGTTATACAAAATTTCATATGATGTTTCATGTTCTTTATATATTTTTTTTGTTTGCAAATTCAAAATTAATGGATAATGTCAATAAAGTTGAAATAACTATATAGTATAAAATCGTCAGAAACAAAAATACAAGTACATTAGCTGCTAACCTATCCGCAAAATGAGACCAACCGAGTGGAAATAGAGTTATACAAATGCTCAATTCTATTTATCATTTTAAGAACATTATTACGGACAATAGCGAAGGAAAGATAATACGTACAGAAGCACATACACAATATGCAAACAATGGAATGGCAAATATGACAGTACATACTTGAAGTGGTCCTTCTCATATTGCGGTTACTTCGCCCTCGTGGTTAGGTCAGAAAAACAAAAATGAACTGTCACCGCATACCACAAGGAATGCCGCAGACAAAGTAAAAAGAAACCAATAACGTACTTGAAAACATTACACAGTTTATATCGGTTACTCAATGATCATGTTTTATAGATGCTGTGGCGGATCCAGGGTTAGCGAGAGGCCTGGGGAAGCAAGGGCTGGTTGTCCCCTGGCACAACCCCATCCGGCATACAAAGAACATAACGTACCGAATACAATTGTTCCATTTAATTGTTGGAGTCTGTGGCGGATTCAGGGGTAGGGATCGAGAGGGGAACTTGGGGTATTGGCCCCAACAGAATGTAAAGTACCATATAAAGATATAAAGAACAGAGCGTACCAAAAATGTGACTACCCTTTACCATTGGTTGCTGTACAAAATTCAAAATTTCGGAGGAGACGCGTCCGGCCCCGTCCCCCCGGGATCGCCGCCCAAGTTAATAACGAAATCTGAACAAACTAATCGGCTCAGAAAGTATCTATAAAATTTGAATTACATTGCATTACTGTTCATGTGGTCCTATTTTATCAGCAAACGTATTTTTTGAAATGATTGATTGGCCTAATACAATCATGAATTTACTTAAATTAGTATTTACTTTAAGCATGTTAATTAAGTCAGGTTTTTTTTCTATTTTATATTCTAAATATTCTAAAGCATTACGGAAAATTAATCGATAAATAAAAAGTTATACATTTTTTCCTGTGAATTAGCGTTTTTTTCTCCCTCCATTTACAACATGGATTTACTAATCAACACACTAAGAAAAAAAGGGACAATTTAGCACCCTTCAAATGCAACAAAAGTTACACCATTTTGGGTGCAACTTTGCACCCTAAGAAACTTTTGCACCCTTAAAGGGTGCAGATTTGTACCCTTTAGAAAGGTACAAATTTGTACCGTTTTGGATGCAAACGTTTCTGCTCCCTAAAGGTGCAAAGTTGCACCTTTTAGGGTGCAAACGGGTATTAAAGGGTGCAAACAAGAACAATAAGGTGTATTTTTGCACCCTTTTCATGTAGGGTGCAAGATTGCACCCAAAAAGGTACTGCCAGTTTTGCATTTAGGGTGCAAACTTGAACTTTTTTTTCTTAGAGTGTATACAATGTGAAAAAAAACAATGTGAGTGGATTAAAATGAGCACATCAATACTGGGCTATTTTGTCCAACACTTGAGTTTATTCATACTGTGTAAATGAAAATAGGTAAAATAAAGCTGACTATAATATAACAATATTTGGCTAAATTCCCCAACCATATTTCTAATATGGCAGGACATAACATCCGCAGTATGGCAACTTGTAATTGAAGAACAGCTGCCTTCCAACCCCAACATGGTAGTTTAGAAAGATAGTAGAATGTGATAGGCATGAATAGGATAACAATATGGTATAATATGGAAAAATAGGACTGAAAGGATGAGGTATACGTTTTGTATTGATCAGGTAAGTTGTAAAATCAACATAACCAACATTTTTTTCCAACGCAATCTAACAAAAAAAAAATAGATATATATTTTCTTTTCCTTCTTCTTTCGGAGTTCAGTCTGGGTACTTGTCCAGATACGCACAATACTGCGCTGTTATTTGAAGAAAAAACAAACAAACATATCATTATAAATCCCTCTAGGCAAAGGAGATTTGATTCTCTTGGGAGTGATCTTTTAAATATTAAATTACCGTATTCAGGTGCGGAGATTTCGGGGGCACGCGACAAGCTTTTGCCATTGGTTGCTGAATAAAATTCAACATTTCCCTGGGAGGCGTTCCCCCGTACCCCGGGATCCGCGATGCTTTGTTGTTGGGACTCTGGACGTTTCGGTGTAGGATTTCACGTAATGTGATTTTTGAAGCTATATTTGCCCAAAAGATAAAACAAGGTCGATTGAAATACTACTGTGACGCCTTAAGAATTTTGACATGCGTTAACGATTCCACGTCTATAACACCTCAGGAATTATCAGTTTATACTTAGAAACAAACTGTTACATATTATATGGTCGGAGAATAGAAAAAAAATCAAAAGGGTGAACAAATTCTTTACTCAACCACACTCTAAAGAAGCCATTTCAAGAAAGCGAACAGTTTACTCCAAGTAGGCTGCCATTTTTTTCAGAGATTGGAAGAGTGGAAAAGAAGTAAACTGCAATGACCTCACATCTGATGTCTCCATTCTCATCTATTTTGCTCATTGCAACCAAAGCGCCATTATGACTGCGTTACTACTTGCGCTAGTAAAACCCACGAAAGGAGATAATGTAATCAAGCTCAATGTTTCACCATTTATTTGACCCTCACTTGTGTGTGTGTCAGGTTCGGATTATGTAATACACCATTGTAATGTTCGCACATTTCTAAAGGTGATAGACAGGGCTATTGAAATTGTCTTGAGTTTATTTTTCGAAAGTAGTTTTTATCGTGTTCACAGCGATTCATGCCTCTTAAGCATCGGTTTCACTTAAGTCTGCTCAATGACGTCCTTACTTACTTGTAACCGCGCCTGAAATAATAGCTCGGGAGAACGTCGTTGCATTGTTTGGGCAGCAAAATGTTGTGTGTACAGCTATTGCTGTATTAATCAGTGAACATTAAAAGTGTGTTATATATTTTTTTTTAAATTCGGATTAAAAAAAAATTGATATGCCATTACATTTAGAATAAATTCATTAATGTACATATGTAATCGTGGGCTAAATGAATGAGCATTCACATAATGGTTCTTTCTAAAAAAAAAAGGCCATATGATAAGTGTAAACTAGAGCTTATTTGCGTGTCATTGTTTGTCATATGAAATAAAGATTTCCTAATGCAATTTCAAATTTGATTGTTTCAAAACTTCCTGATGCATTATGGGTTTTCATCTACTTAACCACGAATGAGAAAAACAAAACAAAAACAAAACTATTAGACAATTTCTTTCAACAATATGCAACATCACCACCAGCACCCTAAGACCGTCATTTGGAGGGAGACCAGTATACAGAATAAAGGGCACATATTATACGCTATATTTGAAACATAGCCTCTCTTGCTTGCATAGTCATGAGCGGACTTTCACGTTGCCAGTTCAGTCCTCTGCGTAAAAATGTCTTTTTTAATCTGGTATTGTGGGCGATTTGCATTTTACGCACGTTGGCAAGAGTAGCATCCAATTAGCATCGAAGACACAAAATCGGTAGTATGTGTTTATACGGGCACGCAGGTGGCGAAAAAAGTCAATTACCGTTTTGAGCCTATAGAATGCAATTTTTGAATACAATCAAGAAGGAAAATAATAAATATACATTTTTTTATACGTTAGCGCAATGCTATTTTTTGGTTGTTGGCATAATTACACTAAAAGTCAAACAACACGTCAGTAAATCAGTTCTATGTTTAATACTTAAGCCCTGAGCAGAGATATCAATTCAGATTTTGGATTGGATTGTAAATACGTTCTCCCCTGCTTTCGTTCACAGTTTTATAAATAGTGAGTGCACATATCCACCCATCAAGTTGGTGATTTTATTTTTTCCGAAGGTAGGCTTTTGGCGAGTTCCTTCTGGATTGATTTATGCACAGGTGGCAAGTAGAGTCAGCGCTCTTTATACTGACCAGAAATCCCCTAAAGGTACTTTCGGTGATATCTCTTGACGCGAGGGTGAATCGATTCGCCAGATTAAATGGAACGTTTTCCTTTAATTTCAGTAGGATACGTCTATTGTTGGTAAGAAAACTCGTGGAGAATTCCAAGGACCAAGGACGTGAGTTGTCCTCTTCCTCTGAGAAGCTTAAAACACGAGGATATACTAGCTATACTGACCGGGATTACCCTAGCATCCAATGTTAGTCACTGACACGAGGATGAATTGATCGTTCAAACTAGAGCAGGACCCAAATCACTTTAAGGAACACGATGGGTGCACTGATTTCTAAAATTTATCAGAAGGAATCCATTTGTAATCAAGATGTAACAAGACTGTGAACGATTTTATGCAAAATCCTAAGCAAGCTATTAAGAGGTATATACATGTCTCCCCACACGATCCATCCTCTTTATCGACTGAAAATATTAGGACATTATATATCTGCAACGAATGATTCTAGTGATCCCTCGACACAAGGGGGTGGATTCATTGCTCCTCCAATCATGCTCGAGATGAAATAAGTTTTTATTTTCCAATCAAGATGCGATACGACTTTTTAACAAGCTTGTAGCGATGCATTTAGAAGTTTGCATTCTTTCTCTACATCTGGGAAGCGTTTCATCAACTGTTTTGTCAGTGATTTTCACAAAACAAATTTGCTCTCAGCCAATCAGATGCAAGGATTTCAGTAGCTTATAACATTTGTCGGTAAAAATCACTGACAAAACACTTGATGAAACGCCCCCCTCGACCTCTTTCTGTCCGACCTCAATATTATTGCTCGCAAAAATTAGAACGCCGCCTAATGACGAGAAATGCTAAAGGTGCATCTAGTGATATATTCATTGACACTTTTCTCCGTTTCCTCAAATGCCTCGAATAAAAAAGGAAGACAATACAACAACTACCATTGTATTCCCAGTTTATAATCTACTATGGTATTACTCAAGATTAATCAATTGTGGGGTACCCCAAGGTTCGATTCTCGGTCCCCCCCTTTTTTACCATATTCATCAACGACCTTCATAGATCGTCTCATGTACTATGTTTTATATTATTTGGGGACGACTCAAATATTTTCTTTTAGGATCGAGATCCACGCCAGCTACTTCAAATAGTTCACACTGAGTTTAAAAAAAGTGTAGCTTATTGGATTAAATCAAAAAGACTTTCTTTGAATCTTGACAAAACCAATTCATGCTTTTAAGCAGTACATTACATACAATACCGGTACCTGTTATCATGAACAACCATTTCATAAGCAAAGCTGAACGGCCAGATATTAAGATGTGACGATAGATGACAAATTTTCATGGAAACCACATGTACATAACTTTAGTAAAAAAGTATCCAGAAATATTGGAATAATTAATAAACTGAAACACCTTTCCCAGTTGAAAACTCTCTTAAACTATAGTATTCTTGCTTGGGGTAACTGTATTAAAACTAATCTAAACAGACTTTATCTTTTATATATAAAAAGAGTAATGAGAATCATTTCAACAAGAGTTACCACACCAATTTATTATTACTTGAATGTAAGTCCCTAAAAATATACGATTAATACTCTTACAAACTTGGAGATTGTATGCATCAACTTGACAGAAACAACCTACCAAAAGCACTACTGCAAATGTTTCTTAAAAACAACATTCACAACATTCACAGATATCCAACCAGATAGCCAATTCTCTTTCATCCTGCACGTAGAATAAAGCTTGTTTTACAAAAACATTCAGATATACTGGATCCTTATGCATAGTTTCACATTTGGCTTGCGTGTGTCTACGGAGCCCGTAAACTGCTCGTATCCCCCTTTCCGGCGCGGCCTCCGCGCGCTCCGTGCGGAGGCTGTTAGATTTTCGTGCGGATTCACGGGCTCCGCAGCCTCTACGATTTGTTATCGAGAGGAGTTTGACAATTTTTTAAAAATCGTAAGACCGTAGCCCGTAGACATGTCGTAGGTGACATCGCACAATCCTCGCACGGACACCGTGCAATGGCCAAGCGTGATCGTGCAGCAAACGCACGATTTTTGGTGGACATGGGGGCAAAAACAAAATTGTACATTCGCACGACCCTCACACAGCTATTGCAAGGTTGCCGCTCGCTGCCCGTACAGTACCAGTAAAATATGAAATATGTACACATAATCCCTATTGCTGGGGATTGGGATCCTCAAACGGCACGGCGACTGCACAGTCACCGCACCACCTCCGTGAAGCCTCATTGAGGTTGTGGAGACTGTACGGCAACTGCATTGACATCGCACAATGCCCGTACGGAATTTAGACGGGTTGCCCCCGAGGCCCCGAAGAACAAATTGCACGATGCCCGTAGACAATGTGAACACAAATGCCGTAGCCCTTAGCGACGGACGATGCCCGCAAAATCGCTCGGAAAATCGTAGACACTTTTATCGCACGGCGTCCGCGGCAAATGTGAACTAGGCATTACTTGGGAACTCATTTGACAAGGCGATGAAATTAACTCCAACATTTAACAAACTTAAACGTAAATATAAACTGTCCTTGTTGGATAGCTACACAAATCAAGAAACCGAAATATATACTCGTAGATTTAAACCAGATGTATTAGACGGCCTCTTTTGTGCTGTGTTCCCTCTATCTCTCTCGATTCCTCCACCTCTCTTTTTAGTCTCCTTATCTTTCCTCCCCCTGTATTGCGTCGTTTATTTCATTTTTTTTTATCTGATCTCCAATAACATTTTAATTGCACTTTTTTTTTCCCTTTTAATTGCTTTTTTTTTTTACAGAACCAGTTAATATTTGCTCAAAATGAGCACCTTATTCTTTTCCCCTTTAAAAATAAGGACAGAAACTGTGTGAGTGCCATGTTAAAATGATGTAAACATGTATTATTAATACATATTGCGAAAGTACATAACATTTTAATCTGCTTATGTTTTTTTTAACAGAACCATTTTAATCCGCATTGTTTTTTTTTAATAGAACCAGCTTTTTCCATTTCAAACATAAATGTATATGATCAGTACACCTCCTAATTCAGACAGTTGATCTTGCCTTTAATTCAATGTGAACTTCCCCTTCATAAAAAAGTGCACACATGCTTACTATTCTGTTCATGATTCCGTTGCAACTCGTTGAACCCCCACCCTCCCTCCAGGCTGGCTGAACTTTCCGAAGAAACCTTGGAT